>OX393551.1:66485093-66490093 GCA_947650365.1 Chamaelirium japonicum | reverse complement strand
GACGTGTTTATTTCAATGCTCATTCATGTACCATGTGATTGCTCTGTTATTTCAGATTTATTAGGTCGGAGTTCGTGCCGGTCCAGTACGGTGGCCTGAGCAGACTAGGAGATTTGCAAAGCGGCAGCCCTCCCAAACCGGCTTTCGAGTTCATCATCAAGGGCGGAGAGAAAGGTGAATCTCGAAATGATACAGCATGCTGCTTTAACATATTGCCTGAGCCGACGGGATCGAGGTAATTAATTTCTTATTTTTTTCCTTTAAAAAATGATTTATTAGGGGAAAAAAAATGATGATCTGTATATACGATAGTGGGTGGATTTTTATAGAGTGGAGCCACCATTACGTGGGACATAGCGGTGGGGGGATGGGACGTGGAGTACAGTGCCGTATGTGCCCTGGCGCTGAGCTACACGATTGCCGTTGAGGAGCCCGTCCACAACGTCTTCACCTCCCGGGAGGCGGGGAAGATGGTGCTCTCCGTCGACAACACTGCCTCGCGGAGGTGCAAGGTGGTGGCCTACCGATACTCCGTCCACAAACCCTCGGTTGTCGTTGCTGTCTAAGAATATTTAGGTTTTAATCTCTCAAGTCTTTCCTCTATCCTTTTATGTGTAATATGAGGAGTATGCATGCAGTAGGTTTTAAACGGGGTACTTATACATTTTAATTGCGATGTTTGTTGTTTGTTCTGATATTTTGTTTCAAATCACAATGTTGTTTTATTTTGCTTCTTAAATTATTCTACAAAGGGTATAAACATTTTTTTTATAAGGTCCTTTATCTGTCATTTGTATAATAAAGTCATTTGTATAATAAGGGAGTGAGTGCCCTTATTAAGAGATATAAGGGGATGGCTAAACCTAAGGATTTTGTTAAGATATCAATATTTTCGTTTTCCATGACATCCACACTATGAGTTACAGTGGAAAATTGTAGCAAAATAAAGGATTTTATTCAGAAAATATTATTTAAATAAGTGGGGTGGTAAGCCTTCTTTTATACCCACCATGTCTAACCCCCATCCTCTGATGGTGCTCTCCGTAGACAACACTGCCTCGCGGAGGTGCAAGGTGGTGGCCTACCGATACTCCATCCACAAACCCTCGGTTGTCGTTCCTGTCTAAGAATATTTAGGTTTAATCTCTCAAGTCTTTCCTCTATCCTTTTATGTGTAATATGAGGAGTATGCATGCAGTAGGTTTTAAACGGGGTACTTATACATTTTTAATTGTGATGTTTACTGTTTGTTCTGATATTTTGTTCCAAATCACAATGTTGTTTTATTTTGCTTCTTAAATTATTCTACAAAGGGTATAAACATTTTTTTATAAGGTCCTCTATCTGTCATTTGTATAATAAGGTCATTTGTATAATAAGGGAGTAAGTGCTCTTATTAAAGAGACATAAGGGGATGGCTAAACCTAAGGATTTTGTTAAGATATTAATATTTTCGTTTTCCATGACATCCACACTATGAGTTACAGTGGAAAATTGCAGCAAAATAAAGGATTTTATTCAGAAAATATTATTTAAATAAGTGGAGAGGTAAGCCTCCTTTTATACCCACCATGTCTAACCCCCATCCTCTGATGGTGCTCTCCGTCGACAACACTGCCTCGCGGAGGTGCAAGGTGGTGGCCTACCGATACAACGTCCACAAACCCTCGGTTGTCGTTGCTATCTAAGAATATTTAGGTTTTAATCTATCAAGTCTTTCCTCTATCCTTTTATGTGTAATATGAGGAGTATGCATGCAGTAGGTTTTAAACGGGGTACTTATACATTTAAATTGCGATGTTTGCTGTTTGTTCTGATATTTTGTTCCAAATCACAATGTTGTTTTATTTTGCTTCTTAAATTATTCTACAAAGGGTATAAACATTTTTTTTATAAGGTCCTTTATCTGTCATTTGTATAATAAGGTCATTTATATAATAAGGGAGTGAGTGCCCTTATTAAGAGATATAAGGGGATGGCTAACCTAAGGATTTTGTTAAGATATCAATATTTTTGTTTTCCATGACATCCACACTATGAGGTACAGTGAAAAATGGCAGCAAAATAAAGGATTTTATTCCAAAAATATTATTTAAATAAGTGGAGAGGTAAGCCTCCTTTATACCCACCATGTCTAACCCCCATCTTCTCTTTATAGGACTTGAATGCAATCTCAATTGCAGGTTCAATTTGGATTAAAAGGAGAAGAGAAAATATAACCTGGGCAAGTCAACATTGAGCGATCCCGGCGTAATGTTCAAACACAGATGGGCTGCTGGAAAAGAGTGTGCCTAATGGGGTTCCCGTTGACCACGTAAGCATTTATCACACCAATTTCATCATAACAAACTTTTATAAAGTCATTATTATTCCATATGCCAAATTCTCTGGATATAGAGTCATATAGAAAGTGCTAATTATTCCATATTATGAAAATACTCCATATGTAAGTGTTGACTTATTTTTCGATGATCATGTCCTTTGTACTATTTTTAATCTTTTCATTTTTGTCAATTGATTGGTGTGCTTACAGTGTTCGAATATTGATTTACTTCATTATTTATGAAAGAAGATGAGTACAGGGACCACATAGTCAGTATTATGACCCAGCTGGAGGATTATTTTTTTGATGCTTCATTCATGGTATTCAACATCAGAGGTGCTTTGCAAAAAAAAAAAATCAGAGGTGGTGAAAAGTGCCACACTTCGGATATTCTATCTCGGCATCATATGAAGGTCAAGAACTCTTTTAACCATCAGATGCTTTTCTTTTGGGCTTTGTTGTTTTCCCACCACCCTCCTTCCCTCTCTTCCTCTATCCCTTCTGAACTTCCCTTCCGAACTAAATGTAGCCCTCCTAGCTACATTTATGTTTGTGAATCACTGTTTTTTATTCTCAATTTTTTCTATTTTTTTTGAGAAATTTGATTCTCAGTTTATGTTATTGGTTTCGATGGCAGTAAGATTAATTATCATGCAATAATTTTTTTTCATCCAATAATTGACTTTAGTTATACAAGTGCTTCAGATCAAATTTGAATTGGGAAGTATTTATGAATGGTTAAAAACATTACGAGAGATTGTGGGTGCTCTAATTCTCTATTGTATTAGTGAAGTAGTGCTCATTTTGGTTGATCGACAATACATTGCTTTATTTCTAATATGGACTTTAGTTATTTTGTGTAAATCAGTATTACATTGTTTTATTTTTGATCGTTCATTTTTGTTTCACTGCAATCTTGTTTTTTTCATTGAATCTTATGAATTTTTTTAGAAATGTTTTCCATTGAACCTCCCTGATTACCTGCAGCCAACAGGCACCACAGCTCAGCGACTCGCACTCTTATCCGGCCGACAAGCATTACTTAGTAATGAATTGTGATGGAATGAAAAGTGAAGACCACAGTCATTATCTGATCTTTCTATATTGATTCGCATAATTGCAGTCACTCGAATCAGATTCCTACTCATCCTCATTTAGAAGTTCGGTCAGGGTGATGCCATCCAAGGAGCACACCACCTTTGAACTAACAGGCACCGACTGGCCCGGCCTCCTGTCGGAGGTTTGCGCCGTACTCACAGATCTCAAATGCAACGTGGTGAAAGCCGAGGTCTGAACCCACAACACCAGAGCCGCAGCAGTCGTTCACGTGACGGATGAGTCCTCAGGGCGTGCAATCGAGGACCCCAAGAGGCTCTCCACCATCAAGGAACTCCTCTGCAACCTTTTAAAGGGCAATTACGATTCAAGGGCATCAAAAACGGCGGTATCGATGGGGCCCCTCACCCACACGGAGAGGAGGCTGCATCAGATGATGTTCGATGATAGGGACTACGAGAGGGTTAGAGCGGCAGACGAGAGCTCGAGGCCTCAGGTTGCAGAGCTGGACTGCTTCGAGAGGGACTACACGGTCGTCATTTTGAGGTCTCGGGATCGTCCGAAGCTTCTGTTTGACACCGTATGCACTCTTGCAGACATGCAATATATTGTGTTTCATGGAACTGTCAGCACTGGGAGGTCTGAAGCTTATCAGGTATGATTACCTAAAGCTAAAGATTAATCGGGATTTAGTCTAAAGATCTAACAACTCTATACTGTTTGATTGCAGGAGTACTACATCCGCCATGTTGATGGCTCTCCATGAGCTCAGAAGCCAAACGACAGCGCATGATCCAATGCCTCGAGGCGGCTATCGAGAGGCGATCATCAGAGGTATGGATCAGTTGGTTCAAGTAAAATCAGTGGTATTGTTTGTTACTCATGCAGTGTATTGTTTTGGGATTTTTTATTTCTTATCTCCATTTCCTCAGGTATAATCTCCTTTCTTTTCCTCTTTATATTCTTACAACTGATATTTCATCTCTTTCTCAATTATTGATGGATTTGATCTTTGTGGCTGTGATTGTGGTTGTTTATGCCTGTCAAAGATGTATTTTTGAGCAAATTCGGTCATAGATGTCAAGCCAATCCCATGAATGTTTGCTTCAAAAGTATTTTTGAGCCAATTCGGTCATAGATGTCAAGCCAATCCCATGAATGTTTGCTTCAAAAGTATTTGACTGTTGCTTCAAGGATCGGAAATATTCGATAACATATATTCCAAATTAGATTTTTAGTTACGGTTAAGGCGGTCGAATATGGTGCATCCATATTTTTTTCCTGTCTTATTTTGAATGATTTTGCATTTAAAATTGCTGATTTTGCCTAGGAATACTCTGAGCCCAAAGTGTGCTGATTTTTTTTCGGGCTATGGACCCACTGCGGGTCTAAGTATTCATAGGCAAAATCAGCCATTTTAAATGCAAATAATCATACATATTTTTTACCCGTCTGATTTTTGAAAGATTTTGCCTTTTGTCTTTACCTATTATTGCTGATAATTTTTTTTTAATCCAGTTAATTCTATTATCAGGTGATCATTATCATGGCTAGACGACAACAATGTATCACCGGTTGCAAAGGCACTTATCTGTTTTACTGAAAAGAATCAAAATTGTAA
>OX393551.1:66475093-66480093 GCA_947650365.1 Chamaelirium japonicum | reverse complement strand
GGGTGGGCCCGTCGCCGTCGCCCTTGAGCCACGCGGCCATGGACTGGAACGCGGTCATCTTGATCGGGTCGACCGAGAAGAGCGCGTGAGGCGAAAGGCTACTGGCGGTGTCGTTGACGAGGAGGCGCGAGACGGGGGTGAGGGCATATAAGGGGTCGTCACCCTCAGCGGTGGCTCCGCTTGCTCGAGCCGCGAAGATGCCGGAGTGGGTCAGCAGGCGCATGAGGCGGGACAAGTGCGGGCGTTTGGTGGGTGGGAGGGCGAGAGCGGCCGACAGCTCGGAGAGGGAGATGGGGCCGCCGTGGCGGTGGATGGCGTCGGGTATGCCGAGCTCCACGGCGGACTTGAGAGACATGGAGCCTACGTACTTGAGCATGTGGCTCCATAGCACGGTTTGAGCTTGCAGCAATTCAGCTGCAGAGCTGCCCTCCCCCCCATTTTGGATTGGCGCCATCAATACTCTTAACGTTTCAGCTGCCACTCCCTCTCCCCCTCTCCCTCTCCCTCTCCCTCCCCCTCCCCCTCCCGGTCCATATATGTACTACAGAGAACTAATTAAACTATTACAAAAATAAAATAATTATTTATAAATAATTGCTTCTGAGGCTGCATCTAACAACCCATATCCATGATTGCAAGGAGTTCTGAATCTTTTGGAAAACAGACCTGCTTTTACATCTCCCAAGTCAAACCAATTACTCTATGTAAAGGTCACTATGACAACTTAGACTATATATATATATAACTAGTGCATGCCCGTATCTGTCGACACTGTAGCAGACCGCTTTCAGCGACAACACAACTGTCGGAAAAAAAGCGAGCCGCCTTCGACGCCATAACACCCCCCGGGCATCCCCACCCCCACCCACAATGTCGTATTTGACGACAACGTACCTGATCATCTTCGGCAACAAAAATCTTTCGGTGGCAACACCGGCCCGCCCCGACAAACCGACAACCGCTAAGACTCGGTAAGACCCGTTTAAATATTTATTTATTTTCGTTGCAACTCACTATCATGGATGTCCTGATCACAGCCATCCGTTGAACCCATCGTAGACTGTAATCAAATGCTGGATAAACCCAACTCATTGATTTTTAAAAGGGTCTTAAACTGATCGGAGACAAAAACCGAACTCATTTACTAAACGGGTTAGTCGTGTCGACCCGTTTATGACAGGAACCCATTTGACCCAGACTCGCTAATTCATGTCGGGTTGGGGACTTAAGAGAATGAGATCATGAGAGAGGGAGAGATTGAGAGGTGGGAGGAAAATTTTTAAAAAAAATCTGGATCACTGCAATGACATCTTTCCTCTGATAAGGTTTTTTTTTTTGCTCTCAATGAGGTTTTCCTTTTGAAATCAGGATTATATGGTGAAACTTTTGAAATCAAGAGCTTTCCTTTGATGACACTTTCCTTTTGAAATTGCGATAAAAAAGGGAAACGTTTGCTGTGATGACAGCTTTCCTTTGATGAGGTGAGGGGGAAGGGGGATGCTTGAATATTTTGGTCTAGTCAGTATTTTTTTATCTAGTCAGCTTGTCCTAGTCATCTTTTGGTTCCTTTTTGTCTTGTCAGTGCAAAACCGACGTGCCATGTTATATAGATAGTAATGTCCGTGTCTATAGGCATACACATTTCGGTGATATCGTAATAAAAATTTGATGAAGAAGAATATTTTAAAAATAGTAATAATAATATTTTGAGCACGACGACAAATGCCGCCACACCGCCACTACGACCACCGTCATTACAGCACTGAGGTGGTTCTCCCCTCCGTCTTTACGACGATTGCAACAACCGGATGCTGCCTTCGGCAGCACTCCCTCCCCCGGTTAATCTCTCCACTATAATCTAGAGGCATGCTTTAATGTGTGGAGATTTACGGGGCATTGGATTCCGAGGCACACAAAAGATTTCAAGGACACAACATTTAAGAGCGAACATTCGGCGTGGGCCTGTTCGACAACGCCCAGCCCCAAAGACAATTACCCCACCCCGATCATCCCAAAGACAATCTGTCGTCTACAGTCACCGTTAAAATAGATTTTGCTAATGTTGAACCAACAAGTGGCTGGCTAAAGCCTAAAGCCCAACATGGGACTCCGGCTTGCTAGTAAATAGTCGATGACCATTATTTTTTTAGACCAACTACCAGCTGGAGAACCAACCCGATCTTAGTGTGGGTTGGGTTGGTTCGGGCTTCAATATGGTAGAACGGGACTAATTTAGTTCGGTTCGAAGTTGGCTTAAACCCGAACAAACCTGACCCGAGTTGCACCTCTCTCTCTGTATGTGTGTGTATATATATATATATATATATATATATATATATATATATATATATATATATATATATATATATATATATATATATATATATATATATATATATATATATATATATATATATATATATATATATATATATATATATATATATATATATATATATATATATATATATATATATATATATATATAATACGTACATTGCGGCCGGGTAACGTGCGGCCACCCCCTTCCGGGGTATTTTTGGGTTTTTTTTTTTTTGGATTGATCACCCACCCTTGAATAGCACATACAAAAAATTTCAGCTTGATCCAAGACATATAGACCATCCAAATGTGATCGACTTTTATAGGTCGTTAATTTTTATCGTCATTTTGATCAACACATTTGGACGACCTATAGGTCTTTGATCGAGCTGAAATTTTTTGTGTGTGCTATCCAAGGGTGTGTGATCAATCCCCCAAAAAACAAATACTAAAAATACCTCGGAAGGGGGTGCCGCACGTTAAGGCCGCAATGTATCACTACTCTCTCTCTCTCTCTCTCTCTCTCTCTCTCTCTCTCTCTATATATATATATATATATATATATATATATATATATATATATATATATATATATATATATATATATATATATATATATATATATATATATATATATATATATATATATATATATATATATATATATATATATATATATATATATATATATATATATATATATATATATATATATATACACACACACACACACACACCGAGAGAGAGGAATGTCATAGTGAACTGCGCTCACTTTGACCCCCCTAGAAGTTTTAGAATTTGTTGAAATTTGGTGAGGGTCTTGTCTAGGGTAAGCTTATCATCCTCACCAATTTTTATCAAATTACAAAACTTCTAGGGGGTCAAATAGTCGAAACAAAATCTACAGATTTTAACGATGACTTAGGACGATAAATTTTACTGTGACCATTTGATCCCCCTAGAAGTTTTAGAATTTGATGAAAACTGGTGAGGATGATCATCTTACCCTAGAAAACACCTACACTAAATTTTATCAAATTCAAAAACTTATAGGGGGGTCAAAGTGAGCACAACTCACTTTCTAAACCGGCAACTCACAGCTCTAAGTAACAACCATCTTTCTCTCTCTCTCCTTATATATATATATATATATATATATATATATATATATATATATATATATATATATATATATATATATATATATATATATATATATATATATATATATATATATATATATATATATATATATATATATATATATATATATATATATATATAAAAGAGAGAGACAGAGAGAGAGAGAATACGGGTATGAGCTGACAGCCCATTTGCTCAAATGGGCTGTCACTGGCAGCCGTCCGATCAATGAGATCAGACCGTCCAAAATCTTTTTAAAAAAAAACAAAATAGGTTGTCTCTCTCTCTCTCTCTCTCTCGATCTCAGCAGCAGCAGCACCCACACCCGCCCGCCCTCCCACCGGCCCGACTCCCTCCCTCCGGCTCCGACTCCCCCTCCGGCGTCACCACCCCCTTCGGCGTCCACCGCTCCGGCGTCCACCCTCCCATTCCAGATCCGGCGTCCACCCTCCCGCTCCGGCTCCGGCGTCCACCAAGCCCGCTCCAGCGTCCACCCTCCCGCTGGCAGTCGGCCGATCACAGTCCCTCCGACTCCCCCTCAGGCACCGGCCGATCGCAGTCCCCCCCCTCCTCCGGCGTCGTCGTACCAACTCCGATCGGGGGAGGTGTTGTCGGAGGTGGGTGACGCCGGAGGGGGTGGACGTCGGAGGGGGTGGTGACGCCGGAGGGAGGGAGTCGGGCCGGTGGGAGGGCGGGTGGGTGCTGCTGCTGCTGAGATCGAGAGAGAGAGAGAGAGAGAGAGAGAGAGAGAGAGAGAGAGAGAGAGAAAGACAGCCCATTTTGTTTTTTTTTTTAAAGATTTTGGACGGTCTGATTTCATCGATCGGATGACTGCCAGTGACAACCCATTTGAGCAAATGGGCTGTCAGCTCATACCCCGTATTCTCTCTCTCTCTCTCTCTCTCTCTCTATATATATATATATATATATATATATATATATATATATATATATATATATATATATATATATATATATATATATATATATATATATATATATATATATATATATATATATATTGTTGGAATTAAATCATATTATTAGAGTCGCAGCGGAAGCAAAAGATAGATCTGAAGATCTTACGGTGTATATTTCAATACAATTAATTCTACAAAACAATCTACATGCAAATCTATGATCTTAGCATATGTGCGGATACCCTAGAGGTATACTACGATCTACGGAAGACATGCATGTATCTAGTTAAGTATTTAGAATCATCATACCTTGTGGATCTATGATTCGAAGAGAGCGAAATGATGATAAACCACACGAGAATCACAAGGGAAGCTGTCGGATGGCACCTTGTCCTTTGCGAATAGAGGAATCCTCGAAGTCCTATCTCTAAGTGCAAGGACTATGAGTAGACGAAGGAATTCGTTGTGAAAACGATAACGAGCCGCAAGATCTCATCCTTCTCTTTCTCTCTTCTTCTTTCTCCTTCCTTCCTCCTTCTTCTTTCCTCTTCTTCCTCTTTCTTCCTAGGCCAAAACCACAAAGAGGGAGAGAGGGAGAGGGGGTCGGGTTTCTTA
>OX393551.1:66462593-66470093 GCA_947650365.1 Chamaelirium japonicum | reverse complement strand
AATTTGACCCAGTAAATAACCCAGCACCTATTGAGGCACCTAGAGGTTTTAGAATGGGCTGATTTTTTGTAGACATGTTGTCTATGATATATTGATCATCCTCACAAAAAATCAGCTTATTCTAAAACCTCTAGGTGCATCAAATGAGATCTTCAAATCAACGGTTAAAATTGACAGTCAAAAAACCGTTGATTTGAAGAGCGCATTTGATGCACCTAGAGATTTTTAGAATGGGCTGATTTTTTGTGAGGATGATCAACATACCATAGACGACATGTCTACAAAAAATCAGCTCATTCTATAACCTCAAAGTGCATCAAAGGGTGCTGGGTTATTAATGGGTCAAAATTTGCTGGGTCATCCGATCCTGACCCTATATATATATATATATATATATATATATATATATATATATATATATATATATATATATATATATATATATATATATATATATATATATGTTGGAAATAAATCCATGGCAGAGGCCCGTAGCGGAAGCAAAGTGAAGGTCCGAGGACCGTGAGCGGTGTGCGTTACATATCAAAAATTTCATCGAAACGATCTACATATGCGTGTATGAATCTAGAATGGCAACTACGCGAATCCGTAACGACAATCTAACGCGAAAGAACAATCTAGCATGTATGCATGTTCTAATTATGTTAGATCTACTTGTTAGAGATCATACCTGCGTGCGGAATCTTTCACCGCGACAAATTTCTTCTTTGTCGATGGAGACGGGCTACGGATCTGCTCGACATAGCTTCGGTGCAAAGGTCATAACTTTCTGCTCCGAACTCCGATTGGGCTAAAATTTGGACTGCAGGTAGCCAACTTGGAGACGCAACTTTTGTAACAAGTTTCACGTCGTTTGGAATTCTGTAGCTCCCGGAATCACAGAAATAACGTTGATTTCCTGTGCAGATTCTGGACAGCAAAAGGTTGCGGGAGACGCCTTCTAGTTCACCCGATCTCACACGATGCACGGCACCTCGTCGATGGATCTCTGAGTGCCTCCATACGACGAGCCTTCTCCTTCTACGAAACACCATGTGAGGAAGACGAGTCGCCATCCAATGGCGCAAGCGAGGGAGAGAGAGACGAGAGAGGAGATGCGAAGAGAGGAGAGGGGGTGGCTAGGGTTTCCCCCATGGCTTGGGCCGGCCCTAGGGCTTGCATGGCTCATTAATTTCGTCCCCCCCTCTCTCCCTATGCCTTATATAGGGCCGGCCTTATCCTTATGGATAAGCCTAGCGAATAGGATTGACTGATTCAAACCTCTCCCTATATATCTCTTCTTTTATCTCTATCTTTTCCTTGTTTTCGAAAACGGTCAAAACCAGCCCGTTTTCTGCACCTCTTGACCGGCCCTTTTATCGGAGGCAACAACCTCCTGAAACCAATAGGGCCGGCCTTGACTAGTTTCTCAACACTTAGGGCCGGCCCCTTAGTGTTTAGTGGCGCATGGTATGACCAAAATGCCCTTATGTCACTAGTTGGTCGTTCCTCGTGTACGAGACTTTGCAAGACACACATAAGTAAAGTGCACCAGTGATTTCACTATTCTCTGAGGTTCCCATAGGGTGCCCCTAGTGAAGTCAACTAGTCAACTCGCAATATGTCCCGGTGCATCGCACCCATGTAGCAAAGTCCACTTATGACAAGGAATTACTACATGCGTCTCTGCACTAACCTAGGGTTTCCCCTTAGTGCACACACGTAGATACGCATCTACCGTGTACTAGTGTGAAGCACTCACAAAGCGTAGGCTTGGACTTCTCGCTTCCTCTAACTGTGTTCTATGTTTCAATGAGATAGTATAAGAACCGTACATAATGTCGATAAGGTGGAACCTTCAGGGACCAGGGTTCATGGCTTCCAACTTTGACTCGATCGACACACTACCCGAGTGTACCATCGATCCTCTGAGTCCGAGTTAACCTGCATAGACACCCAGAGTGCGACGCAGGCTGCACTCCAATTCCCCCGGACTTACTATGTTCTCCCTCATACCCCTGCTCTCCACTTAGTATGGTAAACTCGCTGTCCCTCCAACTGGTGCCATGACGCAACTCGAGCGGTGGAGAATACCGTCAAACTCGAGTGCCCATATGACTTGGTTCCTTCCAGGTTGACCACATACATCGTACCTCTGATTACTCTGACGAGCAACCAGATCCGTCATCAGTCCAACTAATGACCACCTGGCCAGGGTTTAATACGACGTAGATCAGACCAAGGAACGCACCTCCCGTTAGGGGTGTGGATAGCCTGCAGGAGTGACACGCTGATGCAACGCCAGCCGGGTAACCCAGTACACCGTGGTTTTGGATCACTACATCCGGATCCTCACACATTGGTGCGTCAAAGCACCACACAACTGGTTAGTCCACCAGACATGGTTCCTCAGGGTTTAGGACCGTTTTACCCTAAGCAGAAACACGGTTTAGTGCACCGGTGTCTGCTCACCGATCTGTGCACCGTGTTGGTTCCGTTCGGCCACAGACACTGTACCTGGTAATGACCGTGGTGGAGACACCCACGCTCTGTCATCCCAACAGCTTATCCTGATAGGGCGACCGACCCTAATCAGAGCTGTGAACGTATTTAGGTTACATGGGACTAGTCCCTTGAGTCTCCCACTCAAGTGGATTACCATGTAGTCATGGCTCTCTGTTCTATAATCAGAACACGTACTAAGGTACGTACCATTATGCAATCCTATACTATCAACCATACATAGCTAAACTATAGGTTTTTACGAGCTGTAGACCTCACCAATTCTAACAATCTCCCACTAGGTCTAACGAGGAATAACGGTGTTGAGCTCTGTAGCTTCTACATGCTGCCCAAAAGCCTTTGCAGGAATTCCCTAAAGGAATTGGCAACATTGTATGTAGATTCCACCTCAGTACCGCTACTTGCATTTCCTCCTATAACTATCAGATCAAGTGGAGTTTGTACTTGACGGGTTTCCCCTCACGGTGGTGCCTAGTCTCCTTGGACCTTGCTTACCGTTCTTCTGTTTGCAACAACAGATAACTGAGCCTCTGGTACGCGTCCCAAGTTCTCTAAGAACTTCCTAAGCCTTACCACCTGATATACTACCTCGCACGCAATAACGTGCTAAGCCACTATGGTAGAGTCTGTGATGCACTCTTGCTTCACACCCTACCATCTACCGCTTCTAATCCCAAAATAAAAATAATCCCTGAAATCGATTCTCTGGAACACACATCTGACACCAAAGTCAGACCCTGTGCATCCAATCGATATCAGGACCTGTGAAGTGCAAGCTAACTCACAATCCTCACTTAATGAGGATTTCTGAGTATACCCTTCACTTTAGTCCAGTGATTTGGACCCGGGTTCGACTGAAACTGACCCATGAATCCTGCTGTGCAATAGATATCTAGCATCGTAAAACAAATCTAGCTAGAATCTTATCTTCATCCGTAGCCTGTGACAGCAAGAGAACCTTGCTCTGGTTATCTCGAGTTACCTTGATTCCCAGAGCATAACTCGCCTCACTAGGGTCTTTCACATCGAATTGTGATGACTACAAACCTTTACCGTAAATAATATTCTTACGTCATTTTCAATCAGTAGAGTATCGTTAACGTAAAGTACTAAATACACCCTTGTAGCTATTTCACCTTTCTTGTACCGACTTGGTTTATCCTTATTCTGATCAAATCCATGTGAGCGGATTCCCTTGATCAAAAATAAACATTCCATCCTGGATGCTTGCACTGCAACTTGCATTCCATATCTTCCTAACCTACTGACACAAAGCCTGAGGCTATATCATCCATATGTCCTTTCTAAATTCCTGTTAGGGAATAACTGTCTTGACATCCATCAACCAGATCTCCCAACTATAATGGGCTGTAATGGATTAAGAGGATCCGTTATAGACTTAGGCATAGATACCAGTGAGATGGTTTTGACATAGTCAATCCCTTCTCCTTTAGTAACTAATCTAGCTACTTAAGTCTTAACCGGGTGCTCTTCTTATACACCTCCTACACCCCGAAGGGTGATAGTGTTATAAGTGTCAAGACTTGTTCCAAGGGACATTGATGCAAATTTACCTCCATGGTCTTTTGTCAATCAGAGCTGTCGGAAGCTCCCACTACCTTTTCATAGCTCTAGGGATTATCCTCCTGAAACTCTGGATTAACTATCGAAGTTTCTCCATAGTATCTTTCAGGAGCTCTGATGCTCCCACAACGATGAGGTGGTGGTGGTACAAAGTGAATCATTTCTACAGTACCTAGTATACTAGTTTCTGTATCATCTACTCCCACTACGTTTTCAGATGCGCACTCTCTACCAGTACCCAGTAGTTCACCCAGAACTACCTTACTGATAAACTTATGGTCTATAATATAATCCTGGTCTAGGTAGATGGTATTCGTAGAAACGATTACCTTCCAAACCTCAAAATCATAAAACAGTCCACCTTATGCCTTCTAAGGGTAACCTACAAACAGATATACCTGAAACTACATCTCCATCTCATCCCTCTTGTCCCTTTGCACAAGTACAGGACAACCCCATATCTCAAGACACTATAGTGTCAGCTTTCGCTTAGACCATAGCTCTTTATAGGTCTGAGGCACTGATCTAGATGAGAGATAGTTTCAGATATAAGCTACTGTTTTAAGGTACAACCCCACCAAAAGTGGGTAGTACATTTGGCAATATTCATCATACTACGGACCATGTCAAACAGGGTCCGATTCTTTCTCTCGGAGACTTCATTCTGACGTGTCATCCTTGGAGCATTTAATTGGGAGCTAATCCCATGCTCCTTCAGGATCCTATGGAACTCGTCCGATAGTGACTTATTCCTTCGATTAAATCGAAGAGACTCCTATCGTCTGGACGCTCTTGGAACCATAGACGTCAAAATTAACTAACTCCCATACCTTCGTGGCCCTTTTAGTTATTCTGCCTTCCAGATTACACTTATAGGTTAGAAGGATCTCCGATGAATCTGTGAACAGAAACTCGACCTTCTTTTACTTCTGAATTTATCTAAGGCAGAATATCTAAATCAGAGGGGTCACAAATGGGATAGCTTCTCCGAAGGATTTAGATGAATTTCAATTAGACGCTACAGCTGTCATGAAATCTATTTCCGAATTAGGATTAAATACAAAGAGATTATTCTGATCTATTCCTCTAGTAATGAAGCTATCTATTCAGTTTAAGATACACACCAACGGTGCTGTCTAAAACTAAAAACTTCATTTACCAAGGAGGAAACAGAACTACATCTCTAAAGATCAAAATCCGTGTTTTAGAAAAACTAAGACAATCATATCTAACAGCTTCCGCAGCGGCTTATGGCATCAGTACCTATGTTAGGATTCCTTCACTATAAAGTAGCCTTCTGCTTTCCTTGAATCTTTGTAGATCCGAAGTCTACATTCCAAGAAGCATAAGAACTGCTACTAGATAGCGACTCAACTCCTAACATCCTGAGGCCATACTCAATCTTCAAATACCCCCTATGCTCGCCACAGCGGAAATACTTCCGTCCTTGGCGTTACCAGACTTAGGATTCCACACCAGTTTCTGCACTAGAATAGTTTTCGATCTCTTATAAGTTATTCCCTTAGGTTCTTCTAAAGAAGACCTAGGTTAAGCACTAAAGGCATTGCCTTTAATCTTGATCTCATCCTTTGTCTCTTGGAAATCTCCTTAGAAGTTCTGCGTTTATTATCTCTAACTTGTTAAAGCTAAAGTCTCTGATAACACCTTCGAAGGTTCCAGACAAGGATGCAAGATAGACGTCTTCCACCACCTCGTCATCTGGTACTATGTCTTTGGAATCTAGTTCGATCTGGAACTCAAGGATGTGTTCCCGAACAAGCATTCCCTCTGACATTTTGGTACCGACAAGTATCTTGGTGGATAAGCGATGAGCCTACTGACTTCGCCTAGCAGATATCTTATGCAAGTAAAACTTTATTAGAGAAGACCCGGCATATCTCTGACTCGCTTCTAAAGAGTTGTCCGCAAGTCTGCTATAACATAGCACTTGCACATCTCCTTAGACTCTTGCTAGTCGTCATATGCCCTAGTTAGTGCCCTAGTAATATCTGGACCCATTAGGTCTAGTACAGGGATATTTAGATTGGAAGCCAATGTACGTTTACTACCCTAAGCATAAGCTAAAGATAGCGCTTCCGCTCTACGTAGTTAGAGACCCGATAACTGGTTCTCTTATGGGATAACGGATAGGGGATCTATATGGTTGAATGAAAAACGAATGCAAAATAACTTATTTTATGGATTTTAAAAAACAAGCTAATTATATCCAAATGTCAGCGCTACCCTCACAGCGAAGACACCTCTATGGATTAATTAACCATGTATGTAAGATCTCGGAATCGACTACACCTGCCCTAGGGGGCATCATGCAGCGTCAATCCGCTTACACGGGCCTTTCCTTGGCCCAGTCCAAATCTGCCAACTAAGGGATTTGATAGACCATGGTTGTCTAGTGCCACGTGATCCCCATTGTGCAAGCAACGGATGCCTCACGTCCACTTCGGATGCTTACCCACAAGCCTAGGTAGTTACGACACGGGAGTTCATGCGGCCCCCACTAGGGTGGGATAAAAAGCCCTTCTCTCCTCACCCCGTAACTACCATATCCCAAAGGAGACTGCTAAGTCATCTAGCATGGAAAAGACATAACCCTCACCCTAGGGGGTGTCGAGCTACGCCCTTCCACCCAGATATAAAATAGTTGGTTGTGGAGGCCAGAGGATCTCTAAAAGTCCTCTTACACATCCCTTATTATATTTGAGGATTATTTAATGCAAGTATGAGTGTACACTAAGGTCACGACAACCTATACACTAGACCCTGGTCATACCATGCTCCCACTAGCGTTTCAAGCCTTTCGCGAAGCATTAATCGATCTCGGAATATCATAGTCCCTGCCTCAAGTGGATTTCTCCACTCAAGGGTCACATTACATATCCCAAGAACGTCGATGCTCTGCAATCCTGGCTATCACGTTAATGCTCTGGAGCCTAGCCTAAGGTCAGACTGACAGGAAAGGTTTTCCACTAGCATGGCGCCTCGCTTATAAATTTGACGAATGATGTCATAATAGAATTCCAACTCATTCTAGGTTTCGATACTTGCCAAATAGGCACACCCGACTAATCGGGTGTTGACCTAATGGGGGCATAACCAAATGTGAGGAATTCATGCTATCATCAAGGGTCAATTAAATAATAGGCATCACTAGTGGAATCCTATCCTAATAAGATCGCTAGGACCCGAGGGGAAAGGGCATCCCTCTAACACAGATAATTAAATTATCGCATCGGGGTTCTCTATAGAAATATAAAGAACTACTGAAAGAAACAAGCACACAATTGAATCAAGTTCAGGGTCCGACCCCTGAACCTGACTGGCACAGCACAAGCTCTCTGTCTCCTTCGCAAGGCTCCTCAATCCGGTGCAAGC